>RBZT01000684.1:153445-179484 GCA_003693705.1 Polymyxa betae
GAAGAAGAAAATCTTAAAGCAATTAACTCTCAGCGCTCCTTTGAAGCCAAAACAGAAACGGACGAAAAAGAAAAGTTTGAAGAAGACAACTATGAAGAAAACAGCTAGGAGCAACATTCCTGCTTCAATGCCGGCTTCCACTGCTATGGCAACACATACGACAGCAGCACCTTCTCAAGATACTATCATTGTGCCACCATCTTCAAGCGTTCCAGGTTCTGGCAACATCCCTATTCCAGGAACCAGTCCGATCGCAACGCAAACAATTCCAGCTCCAACCCAAGGCGATATTATCGTTCCGCCATTTACAAGCGCCTTGCCTTCAGACCACAACCCAACAACAGCGCCTCCTTCCACAGCGATGGCAACGGAGATGACTACAGCACCATATCAAGGCGTTCATTCCACTTCAAGCGCTCCTTTGGGCAATATCCCAACTGTAACATCTGCTCCTCCTGTAATCGAAATGCACACCACAGCACCAATTCACGATGAAGTAGTTGGTCCTCCTTATACGAGCGCTCCATTGGGCAATAGCCCAACTGTAACACCCGCTTCCCCTGCTACTGAGATGCCCACCACAGCACCAATCCATGGCGAAGTAGTTGGTCCTCCTTATACGAGCGCTCCATTGGGCAATAGCCCAACTGTAACACCCGCTTCCCCTGCTACTGAGATGCCCACCACAGCACCAATCCATGGTGAAGTAATTGTTCCTCCTTATACGAGCGCTCCATTGGGCAATAGCCCAACTGTAACACCCGCTTCCCCTGCTACTGAGATGCCCACCACAGCACCAATCCATGGCGAAGTAATTGTTCCTCCTTATACGAGCGCTCCTTTGGGCAATAGCCCAACTGAAACACCTGCTCCCCCTGCTGTCGAGATGCCCACCACCGCGCCATATCAAGGCGAAATAATTAAGTCTTCCCTTTCAAACGCTCCTGCTTTGTGCCCTTGTTTAGTTTCAACCCCCGTTCGCATGCAGACACCGACAACAGAACCAACTACAGCCCCATATGAAGGCGAAGTAGTTCTGCCTCCTTCTCCGAGCACTCTTGCTTTAGGTAACACTCCGACTTCACCGCCCGCTTCAACTGCTGTCCAAGCACCGACGACAGCGCCAGTTCAGGGCGAAATCATAGCTCCATCACCTTCGAATGATATTACGTATCAACATCTGCCTGATAGCCCCATGATCATAACTCAAAAGTCTTCTCACAATTCAGATAAGGCATCGACGGAAGATTCCAATTTCTCGGCACCGGCATCAACATCATGGGAAGGTAATGCAAACTAACTGTAGCTGACTGTTTCTTCAAACTAAGCTCAGATCCCTCGAATTCGCAAAAATCGTCGCCAAAGTCTTTAAGTTATGATTCACAGTCAACCAAAGACGACGATTACTCTTACCAGTCACCATCAATATCCCGGTCAGCAGAGACAAACTTGACAATGGGTAACATTCTTTACCAGTCGGATTCAAGCCCCCATATTGAACATTAGGTACAAGCGACACAGTGGCTCCTAACCTTGTCTCGATATCTGGAAATGAAACATCAGCAACGGATGCAGGCTCAATTAGCACAGCATTGTCTAATGGATCATCCAACACTTCTAGCAACTGGACATCATCCGACAACTCTACTTCAGGAATAACCTCAAACTGGACCACAGTGGTCGCTTCGATGCCGAATGTGTCCTCAAATTCGACAGCAACGGATGGTTCTAACTCCACTTTGCTGAAGGGCAATTCAACAGGCTCTTCTGAGGTAGACGAGCAGTTTGTCCTAAAACTACTAACTAATGGCATTGCTGTAAACAAGGTTTCGATATCAATCAATACTACAAAACCCACAAAAGGTGCTGTCATAAAAAAGAAGAAGGCTTCAAAGAAAAAAAGTACTATAGGCCGAGGAGACGGCCGTCTTAACCGCAGCATGTTAACAGTAATGTCACAACGTAAGAGAGCTAAGCCAACGAAGTCTACCAGAAACCTTAAAACCCCTTCATCAGCACAAAAAAAATCAGTCTCAACATTGAAACACAAGCAAACCAAGCGCGTTAATGCATCAGCCATGCAAAAGGATGCAACAATCATGCCAACAGTAACGGCAATCATTCAAACAAAGAGGAACAAAAAATCTTCAGCGGCCAAGGGAGTGCCGAATACAGCACCCGCCACTTCAGCTCCGATCGTCGCACCAGCAACACCAAATCCCATTCCTAGCGGTCAGATTGTTACCTTGCAACCGTTTCGACCTCAAATCGCAACCAGCGCTGTCTTCTCGAGCAGAAAAGCGGCCCCATCGGAGATCAATACCAACCAAGCGCCTCAGTCCATGAAGACTTCCCTAGCTTTCACGATAACATTTATAGCTCTTATGACGTTTGTAATATAAATGTTTCCAATCTTAATAATAAACTAGTACGCTACAGTTTTAACCATTACTGATTACTGTGACCTTGGATCTTTATGTAACCTCAACGCCGATTTGATCTTTTGAGACTGAAATTCTTCTATGTCAAATCGAGGATCTAAAAGCTGGTCACGATTAGCAATGCAATTATCTGGGATGTCTGTTTGAGCAGCTAGACAACCTAAGTGATCGCCGATAAGATTTATACCTATTCATTAAACATAAAACACAAACCTCCAATCCACTTTAACGTATCAGGTGGGTAATTAGGCTTAATTATGTTAACCGAAGACCTCAAACCTATTAAACAGTGAGCAAAGAATGATGAGTTCATTGATTGAGCAAACTACCATCAAATTTCTTATTTGAATCGCCATCTATCCGTCGAAAGAGGTGATTCAAGATTAGATCCGGTATTCCAGGGATTGCAGCTACACCTCCTGATAGCACAATAGAGTTGATTAGGCACCGTCTACAGTCGATTGGCGATTTCGAGATTGTTTGAAGTAATAGATCTGCTGCGTCTCTAGCATAATCATCGCAGATTGCCATAAGTGTATCAAGTTCAATTATATGTCCTGGAAAATGACTGGATTGAAATCCTATTTTCGATCTCCGTTTCGGGCTCTTTACTTGCATATTCGCCAGGCCAGAAACCGTCATTAACTCGACAATATCGTCATCGCTAACTTCAGAATGTTCCAATCTTGTATATAAGCGGAAAAGTTCCAGAAACGGCTCCGAACTGATTTTCACTGCTGAGGAGAACAACTGGCCGAATATAACAGGAGCCACAGTCGTATGACGATAGGCGAGTTGAACGACTAAGACAGTACGACGAGCTGCTGTTAGACTAATCAGCAACGGAGCAGCAATGAATGCAACGTGTTTAGCTCTCAAAGACGCTAACTGCTGGGCAATTTTTCGCTGCTTCGGTCTCGACCAATTCGTATCCCAGCAGACCAGAACGCGACCATTTCGAATCGCTGATATTGGAGGCAGATGTTGCAGCTCCAGCAGACGCCGGCGATGGGTCGCTGTATAGATGGGTCGCGGGTGTGATGCCAAACCATACAATTGCAATCTGGATCCCGACACTAACAAGACCCAATCAGAATCCATGTGAGGCTCTTCGTAACGTGAAAGACACTGAGAACTACACTGCACGCATGTGATAGGACTTCCGACCCGTTCACCTCACAATTTAGTAGGGCGGGTGCTATCAGCCTGTCAGAATAGCGAGGGGTTTCAGGGTTTGCCTTTCCATGCCAGCACAACCGGTAACTTCAATTCTAAGTGAAATAATAGATTCGAAATGAGTTATGATTGTATGTTTTTTTGAGCACAAATCCAGCCCGGGCATCATTGGCTTGGTTGTATTCATAGTCATCGTCAGTGAAAACGACGTTGTGGTCTGACATAAGTAATGACTGAAAGGAGAGAGAATCGTGAAAGCTTGAATCACAATGTGAGATGAAATGAAATCAGCCAATACGTCGTTGGTCAAAGGCAAGACAAAAACCACAATAATCGCATTAATGGGAAGATGACAACCTCGCCCCAATCATTAACGTCTACAAATGGATAAGGCTGCCATCAACAATAAAATGAAATAATTGGGATTTTTATGGAATTTAAGCAGCAGGGACATCGACTTCACCGTTGTCGAGCTGGACCTGCAGGTCACGAGGGTGCTGGCCGTCTATTGTGCAGCCGACAGAGAAGCAGGTTCCCAGGATCTCCTTGACGGTTCCCTTGAGCTCCTTGGCCATGGATCGGGATCGCATAGTACGGGCGATGTCCAACAGGGCCTCGAACGAGATGTCACCGTTGTGCTTGATGTTCTTCTCCTTCTTACGATCACGGATGGGCTCCTTGAGAGCGGCAATGACTAGGGAGGAAGCAGATGGCACAACCTCGACCTGGGCCTGACGATTCTCAACGGTCAGCTTGCAGGTGACACGCAGACCCTTGTATTGCTGAGTGGCCTTGGCGATATCATCACCGATTTTCTTCGGGGAAAGACCCAGAGGACCGACTTTCGGGGCCAGAGTAGAGGCCGGGGCCGGTTCTCCTCCGAAAACACGAAGGTAGATGACGATAGTCGCGCCGGCTTCGAACTTGGGCGGCATGATTAACAGAAGAGAATTTGGATAATTGACGGACACCGTCGCGGACTAACATGGATCGGCCTATACT
The DNA here is from genome assembly GCA_003693705.1 of Polymyxa betae. NCBI lineage: Eukaryota > Endomyxa > Phytomyxea > Plasmodiophorida > Plasmodiophoridae > Polymyxa > Polymyxa betae. The sequence goes on from RBZT01000684.1 coordinate 158,065, forward strand.
GTATCAGCGCTAATATGAGCACCATTCATCTCAAACAAATCGTCGTTCACGACTTTTCGAAGAAGGCTACAATCGGATATTTAACCGAAGCATTCACGTGAACAGAGCGATGTTAGCCTGGTTAGGTTTATCGAGGATTTAAACTAATATGTGAAAGCATTTCGGGAATAGAAGCCAAGCAATGGCCGTATTGCGATGAATTGTTATACAGATCGAACAAAGGAACGGCGAGGAGTTTCAGATTGGCTGGGACAGCAAAGGCACACTTCTCTGGTAAAGGGACGAGATACACTTTACGAGCTTCTTTAGGAGAGATGACATGAGGTGGAATGTAAGGATAGGCGACTTCTTCGAATGTTGGTCGCCACCAGGTCGCGATCAAAGGTCCGATCTGAAACGAAACCATTTTCAGCAAACGCTTTCGTCGTTCGTCAGGAACAGATTGTTACCGTCCATTCAATCGAGGTTTCGTTGCTATTGGCATCAAATGAGAGTTTCGAGGTCAGTTTTCTCTTCAGGCCTTCGATTTCATCGTCGCCAGCTTTGAGACGCCCTCCGGGACTGCATTTGAGCACTGCTGTATTAAAAACCTACTACAAATACAATAACGATGCTGATTTACAGTTTAAAGCGATTCATGCCTTCCTGCAGCAGCAGGACGTGTGGATGGTTATGCAGATGAACGAGAAGGATCCCTTCAACGGAACGCTGCAGGCCTCCGGCTGCAAATTTCTAAACGGAGTGAGAGCCCAGCGTTCGTATTGGGACATCTCGATACCTGGCGAAGAATCACCTTCTGAGGTGCCTCTTTGCGCTTCAAAGGCGCCTTTTCACCAAACATCGAATGGCTGACATTATGGACATCGAAGACAGTGACCATATTAGATGGATCTCAAATGCGCATAGGCAGATGCAACGTCAGCCTCAGGAAACGCTCAAGACTGCTCCCAGATCTGCAGGCTGTTGAGCACGGTAGTAGGTAGAGAGAGAGAGCGACGAATTCACTCCTAAATGAAATATAAAGCGCAAATCAACGCAGTCCATTGTGAGATGTTGAAAGGTAGACAACAACCTCTGATTTGATGGTTCAGGTTTGTTTCCTTTTAAGACCTTTCATATTCGGCCTGAACCCGATCAAACTCCCCATGCAAGGTTACGTCATACTTCGACAAATCTTCATGACACTGGGCACAAACAGCCCTTAGGACCCAGAGGCCTGCGAAATCTGGACAAGATTTTATTAGGACGAATACCTGTATTGTCGTCATGAGGTGAAATTCTCGACTCAGTCGTAATCGCTGATCAATCTGTCTCTGCGAACGCTCTTTGGTCGTTGCTTTATTGAGTATTCCTCTGATAATTCATTGTTCATCATTCTCGATTGAAATTGGTTGTTCTGTTCTGTATGCCCGATTAAGGTTTCAAGACTGTTATTATTCCCCTTTTTGTGGCCAACAATAATTTAAGATTCTCTATAGAAAGAATATTATTTTAGTAAATAAAGGTTCTAAAGTCTTCGATAAGACCAGTTCAAGACAAAGATGAACATGCCGTTGCATTCCAAAACCGGGTCTTCAGAAAGGCTTTTCGCATGTCACCAACATGCAATGAAATTGCAGATAAATGGCCAGGTTTAACCGATCAAACCATTCTCGGGATTTTCATACAATGCAGTAAGATCATATCAGCCAGTTCTGTATTGTATGGTGTTGTAGGGGCAGCCGATTGAGGACGAGATTAAAGTGCTCAGCGACAAGCTAGCAACCGCAGAGAAAAATATAATGACACCGAGGATAAGCTAAACGATGTTTGTCAGGACGGATGGATGCCAGAAGGAGGTTAGCGTTATGATCTCTTCGAACCAAAGAATCGTTGCTTGATTAAGAAATCACAGCACAGCTCTGTTTGGGTTTCCAGGTGGATCTCATTGACGAAATCCACATTGTTGTTATGTTCCAGCAATTGTCGTTGCATCATTACAATGAAGTTATGAATTCGTGGCCTATTATGCCAGTAATGGATCAAGGAATGCAGAAGACGCTTGCTGTAATTCATCATGGCTTGATCTCTAGAAGTCCAATTAACAAACGAATATTGAATATATCACAAAACAAATTATTAATTCTGGAGTGTTATTAAGGTACCGCCTTCGCTAGGAACTGGAATATGATCGCTATGAAAGCCGAACATTATCACATCCAACTCATTTCGGTTCAGCAAGGAATCAACACTCGCCTTCATCAAAACAACAAAGGATTGAACGACGTGCAGAATGCGACCTGTCTTCTAACTCCATATACCAGTTGCTAACAATGTAGAAAGCGTACAGCTACACAAGCGAAGAATGAAGGCAACAAAGAGAGGCATTTGAATCGAGCTAAGCCCGAGACAAAGCGACAGCAAGAGCGACACTCAATGATTAAGATCAGAACAACATGTATATTGGTGCCATTGAAGAGATATTTGTTTACTTGTTCATAACTTCAGACAGTTCTGAGAACTTGGCCTTGGCGCGCTTGTGTGTACCCAACTGAGCCAACGAATTAGACGAAGACAAAATCAAAACGTTAAACAAAACATACGCGTTTCTTGGCGAACTTCAGGGCTCGCTTCTGTGAGTTGACACCACCGCCCTTGATCAATTCGATAATGCGTTTCTCGTAAGGAGCGAATCCGGTGACGGCTCGGATCACGCTGCGAACCTGCTTGGTACGAGCTCCGAGCTTGCCCTTGCGGTTCGAAGGTCTGGGACGGGGGACACGCTTGGTGACGACATGGCCCTTGGCAAGCCCAGCGGCAATGCCTGGAACGGATCCCTCAGGGCGCTGGAACAACATGGTGATAACGTCGATGTGAAGCCAATCTCCTGAAGGAGTCCGCGAACTCCGTACGGACTCATGGCATATACGGCAGGCCCTAATCTTTCCAAAAAAAATTCAGACAACTTTCCAATTTTGAACAGAAAAAATTACACAGCCTCAAACGTATATTTAATCGGCAAAGCCAGTTATGAGTGGATTGAAGCGATAAAACTCGTATTTTATATTGCATTTCCAGGCTCCAATGATCAGAGTCTCCCGAGCTGCTTCAGTAGCATTCAAAGAAGCCGTCTAAAATACTTCATACGAATGCTGATTCGTATCTTTTAATGTCCCGTTCAAATGAGTAACAGACGTCCATAATAATCTAGTTTTCAAATTATGCTTAGTCGTCTTATTAGGTTTTTCTACATTATTTAACGAATATAGCTCCTCGATGAAGTAGTTTTGCGTTTCTTTTTTGATTTTTTGGAGCCAGTCCTGGTTGGGCAGGATTGGGCTCCATGACTTTCCGAATTGCATATGCTGCATCTATGTGAAAACTGACATTCCTTCGAGGAATTCCGACAGTGACTGTCGTTGAAGTAATGGCAAGACGTTTCGTCTGACCCAAGAGCCCTCTCATGAGATTCTTTGTGGGAGCGCTTATTAGATGGCTTCTCACGATCACGACTTCTGACATCGTTCCGACAATGGTTTTCTTTGTTATCAAAATCAGGGAGCTCTCCTGCTTCTAACTCGTCGTACATTCGTCCAGCATCCCTGTGGGACGAATGGATTCCTTTCTCAGTTTCCTTATACTCCTTGTCCATAGGCGTAAACGTCAGAATATAGGTTGCAAAGTCCCTCATTTGCTCACAAAACTGAACCGAGCCTATTATCCAATCAACATAAGCAGCAGCAGATCAATACATCTCACGCTCTGCAAACATTCTCACATCCGCCGATTGAGATTGAAACGACGTCTCAGCAGGCAGATAAATAACTTTGGTGCCCGACGCCTGGATCTGATCTAGGATTTGTGAGAGAGCCGCTTGAGCAGCCAGACGAATTCGCCGTTCCTCAGCGATGGCCTGTCGGAGAGTGGCATTCTCTATTTGGAGACGAGCGACGACCTCTGGGTAAGAAGGCCAGGCGGACATGCTGCTATCCGATTAATGACAAGTATACAGAATCGACAGAATAATGTTATAATGACAGTCTAAGACTGCTTGTTGCTGACAGATAAGGCTAACTAACGAGGGTTTCAGCACTGACATCATGACCCGGTCAACAGTCATGTCTCTCCAACGTTACAATTCTCTAACGGGCAACTTTCAGCTTGTGAAAAGTTTCTATTTACTTGCTCTCTTGGTGCTCTCAACCTCAGATAAGATCAGGAATCTATAATGTAAACGGTCGAAGGCTCCGAAATTTGTCAGCTTTGTTTGCCTGCGGGAAGCCTCTAGGTGAGCAGAAACAGCATGGAAACGTTCCTTTGGGATTTTTCATCCAGGGACAAGCCGCCTATGGATCTAAATTTAGATCTTTACAGAGTCTTGCACAGTTGCTTCCAAATCCAGCGAATTTTTCGTCATTACGAAGTTGCTGGCCATTGTCTCAGCCGCTTAAATGCTGATAATGTGGATTCGAGAAGCTACCGCTCTCTCTCTCTACGTATGCTCGCTGTTAAATTGTCTATCGCATTGTAATTTTTTTTCATTGTGGTCTTGAACTTCTCACGTTAATTTGCGATAAACACTAACAACAACCGCATTGGCGGTGCATCATCAAGGATGCATTCAATCTGGTTTGAGAAAAGAGAACAGGAATGCCAATGGCTTTCGTTAACCTCTAAGCTGAATCTTTCTGCTTTGCTGGTTTTAACTGATGTCGCGCCTGCCATCTGCTGTGACTGACCTCTATTCAGTTCACAGAATTGTTTCGAAAGTAAAACTTAAGACTAGCCCGCTGAACAATCAAGTCATGAGTATTGGCAAGATAATTGCATGGTCGTTATTGACCGTTTTGGTTTCTCAAATCCAGTCTCATCTCGTTGACTATAAGTCATGCTCGAGCTATCAGGCAGATGACGAAACTCGCCTTCAAATCAAAGAGGTTTGGACCAACAAGTTTGTAGTGCATCTGAGTTTGAACCGAGTCCATAGATAGATATATCACCATGGCCGATCCGTCGAGGAAGCGATGCTGCTGCCACATTTGGCATGAATCTGAAATCTGCTATAGACAAAGGTAGCCACTATGAAGTTGAGGTTGTAGTAAGATGATGAGATCAAGACAGTGGTTAATCTTAGCATTAGGTGAAATACAGAGGTTTTCCGTTAATCAAGCAGAGTGGCGATCTTTGCACTCTCGATCCAGCTTTAACGTGCCCTCATGAACCCATTGATTCAGCGACTCTTTCGTACCGCTTCACTATGCCAAATGTTCCGATTGCTGGGAATCTGGACATACAATTGCAGATTTGGAATCAAGACAAGCAAGAATGTAAGTTCTAGATTATCATTTGTGCAGGATTGAAATAACGAACGTGTTCTAGTGTGTTGTGTCTCATTCGCAATGGCAATCGCGGAATTATATGATCAAGATTTTGTGAATCTAGGAGAATTGATATCCAACCGCCAGCAAATAAACATAGTAACAGAATGATCTAACATGTGGAATGCAAGATCGCCGCATAGTTTAGGCACATAATCAATAACACATCTGGACTGTCAAAGTGTATCGATCAGAAGTTCCTAGCTGTAGTGTAAACGGCGAAGCCAGCATTACATGAAACAAAATATGAACCATAAAATTTCAGCATGCAGTACTGTATAGAATTATAGATAGTATAATAGATTTATCCCTGAGTTGGTAGCGAGGTACCATGTATAGAGCTATGTTAGGACGCAGTTTTTTTGCGGCCTTATCGATTTACAGTCGTATTTTATTCAAAAATAACTTTAAAGTTAATAAAAGTAAAAAAGTGATTCGAAATCTTGAAATGAACCGGTCGCAAATACAGATAGGGTATTGCGAAAAGTTGCCATTGCGCCACACCTAGGATTGGATTTTTCCATTCACGAGCGGAAGTCGGCAGTTCATCCATAAAGATATGACAAATTTCCCTGGACCTCATGAATTCCACGATATTTATCTGGTCGCTCGACGAAACCGGGTCTGGAAATTCATCTTAGGCCTGCATGGGATTGCTCATGGTTCTAGCAGACACCTGGGAATTTGACGCTGGGCTTGGATCAGATATCATGGTCAGCGAAGCGAAACTCAGATAGAGTAGTCAAGATTTCGGCTACCGATATCAGCAACATGAAATGGTGTCAAGCCGATCAATACTTCCAGCTCACGGTTGATGCAAGAGACGAGGATGCCTTCTCGTTCCATGGTTTTAAAGACAAGGTTTTTGTTGCCTATCTTTCTTAGTCGATTTTAAATGCTGCTCTTAGGAATTTGATGTGTTGACAAAATTTGCTAATAGCAATGGAATCAATATCCAGAAGGTGAAGTTGGCCACATCAGGCTGGAATTGGGGCGATTGTACTGTCGATGATGGCCAGATTTCATTCAAAACTGGCGAGGATTCGGTTTTTGAGATTCCTCTAACCGATATTTCTCAGGCAGCTCGTCAAGGTCGGTTGTATTTTCGCAGGAACGTCGCTATTGTTCATTCTGCTATCATAGGCAAGAATGAAGTATCAGTCGAGTTTCATCAAGACGATACAGCTCCTCCTGATGAAGATTGTCTTGTAATTAAACCCCAAAACTGATATCTCGCGAAGCTAACCAGCTCTCTAGGTTGAGATGAGATTATACGTGCCGCCTTTGGGTCTTGATGTAGCCGACGAAGATGAAGCTACTCGGCAAGAGATAGCGGTCAGCAAGTTTCACGAGACCATTCGAGAGAAGATTGTTAGCACAGGGCTACAGGTGTGCTTCTTTGTGCTTCATCGGGCTTCATTCAACGCTCGCTCAGGACGAAAGTATCGCGACCTTTTCGGAGGTGCTCTTTATATCGCCTCGTGGCCGTTACGAGATCGAAATGTTCGCATCGTATCTCACACTACATGGCAAGACATTCACGTATAAAATTCTGTATAAGAGCATCAGCCAGCTATTCCTGCTGGAGAACCCAGACAAAGTTTGTTGCAATCGGACTCGAAGCTTGTTTTGACTTTCTAAAGTATGGCTGCAGGTTGTGTTTGTGGTTGGGCTGGATCCTGCTATTAGACAGGGAGGCACCATGTACCCTTATCTGTTGATGTCTTTCGACCCCGAAGACGAAATCGAACTACATCCAAACTTGAGCCCGGAGGTCGTCAAGGAAAAATACAACAGTTCGATCTGTGCCTCGTCGTAAAGCCTTAAAGTTTATATCTTCTAGATAAACTTGCCGTCGATATGGAAGGTCCCGTTCATGAGATCATCGGTCGAGTTTTCCGAGCTCTGACCAATCGCAAGGTGGCCGCAATTCTCAGCAATTCTCCCTTGAATTGGTGATATTTATCTATCTCTACAGGTGGTGGTTCCCGGAAGCTTCTGCAGTGCTGAAGGCAACAAATGTGTTCAATGTTCACTCAAAGCCAACGACGGCTTCCTGCATCCGTTGGAGAAGTGTTTCTTTTTCGTCAACAAGCCTGTCACATATCTGCGATACGACGACATCGCTTCTATCGAATTCGCGCGAGTCGATGCCAAATCGAAGACTTTCGATTTGATTATCACTCGCCGCCAGCCAGGCACTATCATCTTCACACAAATTTCTCGTGACGAGTACACGTATGTTTCATTTCTGCTGTCTTTGTGTTTGCTTTCACTGAGCAAGCTGGTAGACCCCTTTTGGAATTTTTGAAATCCAAAAACATTCATATTGCCAATATGACTAACGAGGAGGTTGAAGAGGACGCCGGCGATGCTCGAGTATCGAGCTCTGGGCGCAAGATTCGACCCAATAAAGAAGCAGATGAAGGTTAGTTGGCATTCCATTGCTAACTTTATCGTTGACCGAATTGCTATAGAACCAGCTGAGGAAGTGGATGAAAGCGAGGATGACGAGTCGTTCAAGGCTGAAAGCGAAGACGAGGTGTCCGACGAGTACTCGTCTAGATCTCGAGCCTCCGATGAAGAAGGTGGAGATGTTGAAGATGATGCTGATGATGATGACGAAGAGGCTGGAGATGAAGATGAGGTTTGTGATGCACCATCGCTTGTCCTTATAGTGTTGATTTGTGTGTATCTTTTAGGAAGAGCAAATGAGTGATGACGATGAAGTCGAGGAAGAAGAGGAACCGGTGAAACCTAAGAAGTCGAAAGCTTCCGGTTCAAGCAAACCCGACCAGGTGAAAAAGAAGCAGAAAAAGGTCATCAGTATTGGCCTATTTCAGGTTTCATCTGTTGAAGATTTTGTGTAGGCATCAAGGGATTCTGATTCTGATTAATGTTTGGAAAATAGCTACATATACATTCACAAAGATTTTGTTTATCTTGCGGGATGATTCATATCGTCAGTTCGAGTTTATTTTACAGAGACGATGACGGGAGCTTCAAGGTCGAAGTGCACTTTCAGCCTATCATCATCCTTACTGTTGGATGGGAAACCGTCACTGAACGGAAATCGGTCTTTCGAACGTTCCTCAGGTCGAGCACCCATCGGCGATCGCGGTGGCATTGGTCCGTTCGGCGGCGCCAGGTACGAACCCTGTGATGCCATCTGCGACGATGGCGAGGCCTGAGACGCTTGTGACATTGGCGAAACTGGAGGCGATACCGGCGATGGTGGCAATCGTATTCCTTGCTGAGCCATGGCCATCTGTTGAGCTGGAGTCGGTGTAATCGGCTCAGAGCGCTGTCCAGTTCCGGTAAAACACTGTGCTCTCGGCATCAGCTCGGGAAGCAACGCGACGTCGTCATCTGGAATCGAATATTGCAGTTTGTACGAGACTCCGGCATTCAGAGGAATTTCCTACAACAGATTCAGCGAATCTCACTTGCTGCTAAAACTTATAACTAACGGTTGGCATCTTGGTGACGTGTTTCTCGCGAATCACACTTGTATTGATGTTGACGTTCGTGTACGTGGCATTGCCAATGACGGTTGCAGCTGGTTGAGCGGGGGCCGGCACGATTGTAATGTTGTCGTCGTTGAAGATGACGGTCGGGATGGGTGTGACGACTTTCAAGAACGTCTCCATGTTGTTGGCGGCGGTATCCTCTTCATTAGGTCCCAGAGATTTATCATAGATACAGTTCTCGACGAACCCTCCGAACACCTTATCGTCTTCCATTCGCTGTTTCGGCTGTCCACACAGACAAGCATTGATCACCTGTAGAGAGTTGGCATACTGTAGTCGGCGACTATGTATCCATTACCTGTTTCATGACTTCTTCGCTCTCAAAGACAGGGTGTCCAGGAATCTTTGATTTATCGGCTTCTTTAACTGGAGGTGGAGCAATGGAAGCGTTGGTGGGCGCTGATGTAGGTACAGGAGTAGTGACATTAGCAGATGGTGAAGTTGCATTCATGCTGGGACTTGGAGTTGGGACTGTCGTTGGCGCTGTCGTCGCATTTGTTGGCGCTGAAGTTGCAGATGATGGGGCTGGCGTCGTCGCTGTCGTTGTTGGTGCTGGAGTTGCTGCTGTTGTGGAAGCTGGAGTTGCCCCAGATGTGGTAGGAGCTGGAGTTACAGCTGCTGTGGTCGGCGCTGGAGTTGTCGGTGCTGGGGTGATAGGCGCCGTTGTTGGAACTCTGTCATTGGGGTTTAGCTCGAGATGTGACAGTTTCGTGCCTGTTCTTACGAAGTCTGGTTTACAGGAGCAGACGTTGGCTGAGTTGTAGGCGCCCTATTTAATTTCACTAACAAGCAGCAAGGCATAACGGTCATCTTACGTCGTGGCGTTGGTTGGTTGCGGCGTCGGCTTGGGAGTTGGAGCCGTTGTAGGCCTAGTAATATGTTTAGATGGGAAGACAACGAAATTGCTAACTGGTACTTGGGTTTGCAGTTGCCCGAAAATTGGTGGACTTCTGAACAAGCGTGCTGAACAGGTTTCGTGGGTTTTGTTTGTGGCTTGCCAGAGCAATCACCACAAAGACCACTACATTTCTTCGTCGTCGGTGCCCGAATTAACATCTGTTGAGGTTTACAGATGACGTGCACGACACCGTCGTTCGTCTTAAACACGATGTCGTTATTGGCGTCAAACGTGATGCCAAACTTCTTGTCGACATTCTTGTCAAGGAAAGCCGGGCCGTTCGTCACTTGCATTTTTTCGCCTAAAGACGGTCAATCTCTAGAAACAAAACCTTCAACAGCAAATATCGAACCGTTAATGATGATATTATTAGGCTCTTTAATCGACCGAGTTTTCATGACAAAATTGCAATCATCTTTGACAAACTTAATGCTACAGTAATCAACATAGGCGACTGGTTTGTCTTTCTGCAAAAACTCCAATTAACAGAAGCCCATCTCCTATAAACTTGATACTTACTGCCATAGTTTGAAACACTTGAACTTCGAGATCTTCCGATTTGAAAGCAGTAAACAATCCTTCCGCCTGATAATCGAATCTTGTTTGTTTATCACACATACTGTAAACAACGTTGTCAAAATAGAAGTACAGAATTGGGCTCTAAACCAGCTTACATCCAATGTGGGTCTCCAGATGCGGTACATTGACAATCGGCCGATATCAACATCGGCAATACGATAGCGGCTGTCAACGCCAACATGGAAATCTTCAACATGACGATATGAAATAGAAATTATATAACGGCTTCGTAGGAATATAAAATTTTCAGGAATGATTTCGTTATCGTGAATATCATGATGTCAGCTGACAACATTCGTGATTCAATACCATCAAAAACCATGATTCAACCACAGACTTTTATCGTTTACATTTCGACTAATCTCAAGAATAATTCGATTGCAGTTAACAAGGAGGACGTGACATTTAGTTATTTTGATTGGTCTTAGCCTTGCCGTCTTCCCTTCGTCGAAAGATTGATTGGAGCAGATCCGAAAGCGAACCGGAACTACCTCGTTGTGGTTCGACTTCAATATCGAACGAGACACAACAAACTAGGAGAACAAAGTTGTTAAATAACCTACAAAATACAACTTTTTGCTTACGTTCAAGGCTGTCCTGGTCCCAGATCTGAATTCGAAGATTCAATTTGCCAAAAACTGGCAGTTGAGGCATTTTGAAATGATATAACATTTGAACATTGTCATTGGGCTCTTTTGGACAAGTTAGTGATGGATCCAGTTTGCAGAGATCACCCTTCTGATGTACGATCAGATATCGCCCATAACGGATCTAAGACCAGCTAAGACCCGACGTCATTGCAAATACTGTATAATGATCAATACCTCCAGGTCGTATCTGCTGCCTTGATCGAGATGTTTTCTTAGATCGATCGTAAAGTTGGCGCTTCCATCATTGCCGTCCTTAACTGGCCATGGATTGATATCGATCTGAACCATATAAATGAGAGCAAAGCGAATCGATAGGAATTACAGTTTTGATGTCCAATCTGGTCCTGTCATCAGATGGATGTTTAGCACAAGATTTGAAGGGGACTTGATGGGAGCTTGTAGCTGATATGAGCAATACGAGAGATAATATTCGTAGCATTGTGATAGCGTCAGTGGTAAATACTGGCTCGGAGGTACCTGATAAACAGTTGGCTGCTTTATGGTGAAATTTGCATCTGGAAAGAAACTGGACGGCGTAAGGATTCCGTTCGTACAGCAGAACACAGGTTGTGAGGACGGAAAGACCCGCCACAATACAGACATTGGTTCTGCTAGCTGATTTTTCAGTGTATTGCTGTACTCAGTTTTTACCAGAAGCGCAGACTGTAATTAGGCCGAATACCACTGCTAAAAATGATGCAAATACTTACAAATGGATGTTAGAGCAAAAGTCAGCGGTCGCATTGACAGCCCGAACGTTCTGCCGCCGTATATCGGTGGTGGAAGCTCTTCACGACTTGTGAATTCAGCTCGTTCAGCTCGCTGTTCGTTATAGTGAGATGCAAGTTTATCATTCATGGATAGGGGACACCAGGACTTATCCTGCGATCAAGGTTTCCTTTAGGACGATGGGCCAACCGCGAACGAACTTCAAAATGATGGAATACTGACAGCTTTGAGCTCAAAATAGGAGCACCTAAAGTCATGAGCATCTGAATAACTGAAGCCATACCCAGCTGCCTAGAATATTATGCTGCTTATTGAATACCTTTAACAAATTTAGTCGAATTGAATTCAATACTACTTCCGGTTCCAATCTTTACCGCCAGGCGCCTGCAAAGAGTTTTTGCAGATGGCTGTGCTGCAAGCAATTCTGATCCCAGTTGAGCAAAAGCGATACATAATCATACTTCTCTATGATCCTTGAGTGTTATGAAAGGGAGCGGTTCCAAGCTTGATCATGACGTTGAGTGGCTTTGGGACCATACAGGAATGGATTAAAATCAATTTGCTCTAAAAACTGGATAATTGGTACTCTATAGCCGAGAAATTTAACAGAGATGTTTGAAGTACAGAGCAACATGGTAACTTCAGTGATCTGCCACCCAAGGAATTGAGATAAGTCTGAACAGAGAATAAGCAATTCTTGAATTTCGCCATCCATTGTTGAAGGAGCTGATTGCAGCTCAGCCGGAAACTCTATCGTTTTGATAAAAACACAAAGATCGAGTTACTGTAAGTAGTTTAGAAACTGCAAAAGCACAACTTCATGGGAAAAAAAATCAGAATGCAAGATTCTCAAATTTAGGATACTCTGGTCGCATTTCAGGGTTGAGGGCTTATTAGGTCTTGCCTTGATGTATACATTATGGATCGATAGTATTTTGATGGCCAATATACTAAATCAAGGTTAACAACAAGAAAAGCAATGGCACTGTTTCAGGCGAGTTATTTACCTTAACGATCAATCGTGATCTACTGCAGCACAAAAACCAATAGGAGATTTTGAGTGCTTGGCCAGGCACAAAGTTGTAAACACTATGGAAATTTGAATTTTTAAGTTTCAAGCACATCTTAACATTACATGCAAGTTTTCAAAAGCACAAGGTGGACATGAAAGGGAAGGTTATGTACTGGGTAATATAGTTTAGATATTAAATTCGATTACGTTTTCGGTCAGAGACAATAGAGTAAAGAAATCATTGGCGTTGCAGTCCTCATTATTTTCTGACAGCGACTCTGTTATGGGGCAATCCTCGACGATTCTGTCAGCCATCAGAACTAAGCAATATGCATCAAGCGCAGCATAGAGAATCTATTCGAGGATTAGTTTTTATGCGTTGAGACTCAGAAGATTGCCTGGCACCTGTGATTTCCTTAAAGGCCGACGCTCCCAGTTTGAAACCTGCTCTGTTTTGTCAAGTTGAAGACCAAGAATGGACTCGCAAGCTTGCGAGAGACCTAAAACAAGAACTCTGAATGAATTTTTCAAAAGCCGAAAGTTATATCATACTCAAGCCTTGCTTTTTTGATTCGGAGGGAATGATCTTCATCATCACCTTCTGCAGATCCAGCACCGAATGAATTTTGGTGAGGCTTGGGTCCATGAGTGTTTTGACGAGCATTTGCACTATAAAAGTTGATGTGACTTTCAAAGGGCTTCAGCTAAGGAAGCACACTTACAATCGCTCCCGACTCCAAATCCGATCTTGAGAATATCGGGATTTTCAAAAACTGATCGCAAGATCTTCAACCGGCGATTCCCAATGGGTAATGTTAAGTCCAGTAGAACACAACAATTTGGTGTTGCTAGCTAAACGACAAGCTTAAGGAAAGAAGAAATTGCAACAGAAAACCAACCTGGAGGAGAGCAACTTTATCAGATTCGGCCTGACTCCAAACGCAGAAGTGGGGCCTGCATTCCAAATCGATGCTAATCAAAGACGAACTTAATAACAAGTATTCGAGCTCGCTATCACTGGGCTCAAAAACACACTCCACAGGCAACGTGAGGTAGTTCTGAGGTGTCTCCGCGAAGTCCTTCTGGTCAGAGAAGCAACTATTTAACAGTATGAGCCATGGCTTCAGTGATAGATAATACCATACACAACACATTCTTCAGGAATAATAATATCAAGATCAAGAGCGAGATCATCCTCAGAGATTCCAAACATAGAACAAAGAGCATCAGCATCGGACCGATGACCAGATTTAAGTGCAGCTATTGCTATCTCCAATTGAAGATCAAAATTATCGCCACAAATAAGCTCAGCAAATTCGATAAGAAGACCTAATCAAGTTATAAAAACAAATAAAAAGAATTTTAGGAACTAACCTTGATGCATAATGGCCTCTAGTTCGGGAAGCTTAGCTGCAATTTCGATTTGCGGATACCCATGAACGTCCATTGAGCAATCAAAGACAATCCGGAGGGCTTGTTTAGCATCTTGAGAGAAAGCAGCCATGACTAACTGATGCAGGAGAACTGGATTGCCTTGTGCAAGCTCAGCTGCCCACTTATAATGTTTGGTTCTGATTAAAGGGTCGAACAGCTCTTCGAATGGCAGCAATGACTGAAGCGAAAGCTCCTTAACGAAGACGTAGACGTCATCAAGGCGGCCAACATTTGTAAGGAGTTCTCGAGTCTTTGCAATCAGATTTTCTTCGGACAGAGGTAGTTCCAAAAGATTAATAAGATTGGCCCAAATTTTAGGTGGCAGCCCTGACCTGGTTGACAGTTAATTAATGGTGATGACAAAACATTGCAACTGCCAACCCAAATGCCATGAGTTTCTGACGTAGATGACTCCCATCTTCCTCTGGAAAATTGGTATAATTCTGTTCACAAAGCTGCAACAAGATAGTAGCTAAAGGATTTAGAAGCCAGAAAAGTGCACGCTCGTGGCTGGGAGAGTGCCTTTGTGTGGATCTCATGAACCAGAATTCCACCAATTTCTGTTACAAGTCAGGACCAAGGAAGATAGGCGGACAGTCGAGCGTACTAGAGCAAATCTCAGTGGATTAGAAACCTTCTCTACTGAAACAGACAAGTTGGAATTGATCCAATCATGAGCGCCGTTGAAAGAGAGCTTGAACAAAGCATCAAATGTACCCATGCCCTCTTCAGCAGACAGTTTGACATTGAAATCGTTAATGAGCATCTCTCTAAAAAAAATTCAAAAAGCACACACACGAGGTGCCATTGAAAAACCTTTCTTGGCGTTTCTTTTCATTAGCATTGCGCTTAGCTCGTCGAGTATTTTGACGGCTTTCGACATAATTGAACCCTCCTAAGGAATCAGGTCGCGAAAGAAACCTGGATGGGTTTGCAGACTGTAGATTTGGCGATTGAATCTGAGAAATGGTTGGCGACGGCGAGGAATCTTCTTGATGCGGCTGATTGGTCTTGGGTTCTGGATTTCGAGTACTCGCCGGCAAGGCATCATCTTGCACTGATTCATTACCCAGTGGTGAGGATTCCTGAATACGCTTCAATCCCTAATCAAAAGGACTGTTAACGTTTTGCTGACGCTCTTGCAGAATCGAGGATACCGATACAGAACTGGTTCCTATATTATGGCCACGTACAGCGATAGTTGCTGTGCGACCAGGATTCAGAGCATCACGGGTCTAGAAGCAAAATTAGTCATCACCTAAGCAAGGGATACACCGTCGACCTTATCAGAATCAGGCTGTCGGCTTTCCAGAGTAAAAGAGGAAGTCGCTGGTCTTGAAACCTGATGTCATAATTTGACTAAGCGAAAACGAAGCTGTATTTTTGCTAGTACAAATCGTTTCTGGGCTGCAGGGTGAACGGAAGGAAGTGATATCGGCTTTATCAACTGACGAGAATCAAAACGTCTGTATGTGCATTTCATTTTTGGTTTCGATTTATTGGAGTCATTGGGAATAGACTCAGTCTCCTAAAGGGCAATCAGAACAATATTGTTTTTTTAGGAAACACTACCGTTAACGGATCAGAAGAATCGGATGGACTACCGAGCTGACTGTCGTTTTTTATCTCATCCACTGAAACATCTGGGGTCTGTCAACTATCAGCTAAGGTGTTAAAGCCCACAACCCGATTTACCTCTAGCTCAGTATTGGTATCAACGTGGCTTGGAGAGGAAGAGGCAGAAGGAAATAATACATGGCTGACATCGCGACGATCCTCGATGTCTGTTGTTGTTTCGTGGTTAAATTCCTAGAAACAATCACGTACATTGCAGAAATGATATGCCACTATACAGGCTGTTTGCTTTTTGCTGCAGAACTTATCCACAATGTCTGCTTGTCTTCAGTGAAATCATCGGGGTTTTCGGTCTGTGGAAATGTCAGATCATGGTCTAAATCCGCTACGTTAGATGAGACACTTAGAGTTTGTGGCTGCAACACAGGATGAATGTTAGAAAACCCATTTTCCTTGAGTAACTTCACCACTAATAGAACGGTATTTAAGATATAGCTTACCATTTTCAGTTTCGAGAGACGCTGCAAGCCAGAGCGCATACCCAAACGAGGCACTAGAGTTCCTAACGACGCTGGCTTGGATGCATTGATAGTAACCTCCGTCGCCGCCTAAAAATTGCTGAGTTTAACGTTCAGCCTTTCCAAAAAGTGATGACAGAAAAGCATCACAAAACAACAACCATTCAAGAAATAAATAGAGCACAGAGAAACTCACAGGAGCGAAATGTTGCATCGGCAAAACCCTCCTGGCATTTGGCTTTGCGATAGGTTGCTTTGTTTGCTACAAATTTGGAAGATTGAATAACGACATAGATTCTATAGAAGCCTGGCACCTCAGCTGAGGAAGAGCTTTGATATCCCGAGTCTGATTCTGATCGACTGCTGAGAAAAGTCGTTTAAATTTTTCGATAAAGACGGGCGGCGAAAACCTACAGAGCTTCGCTACTCGCAACCGCTGTGGAAGCCGATTGCAGAAACAGCTGCTTATCAAACCTGACGATAGCAGTTAGAGAAGCTTTCGAACTCAAATGCCAGTAAACTCACCGTCTATACGACCCTGGAGCGCCATTCATGAACTCACCGGAGGTAAATGAGAGCAGTCATACGAAGGTAGTGGGAAGAATGGCCTAAAGGTGACCTCAAGCCACCAAGAGAGATGCCGTTACACAATTTCCAAATATTAACGGATCTTCCTCTGTTAGTGTTGAACCAGTTGCCGATGATGACGAGGTTAATGGACCGGGCAGCTTCGACACACGGAACCCCTAACGCGACGGGATCGGATCTAACAAAATTTGCGCGACTCGTCAGCAGATAACTATGATGGCTCAAGTCCGATCTTAATGGACTTGGCGGGAAATCGGTTCTCTTTGGGGCATTCGGGTTCGCTGCCAATGCGGCAATGTCTCTGCGCAGCGCTGATAAGCTGGATGCCATTTTTCAAGTCGTTTGTAGAAAACCTCGATACTGATTGCGGTTCAACATTTAATATTCGGTACAACGCTTTCTTCGGCTTTAAAAATCATTCCTTTGATTGTGGTCCTCAGCGCAGACAAGGCGTTGATACACGCCATGCTTCAAGGGCTCCATTTCCTTATATGCAGAGGTAAATTCTGGAAAAGCATATTCGTTTAGTTATTTAGCCATCATCAGCTCCAGCTTTAGCTGTCTAAAATTCTCGTCGAAAGGTTTCACCTGAAGCGATTTATCAATAGTTCGCCTAGCATCTTCGAGAAGGCCAAGGTTATTATAGCAAACAGCAAGATGGTACGATGCCGTCAGCTTGTCCTGTGGATACCTAACCACCGATTGAATGCTGTGTAATTGAGCACCCATGTACGTACTCGGCTATAATTGCTCGCCAAACAACAGAGGCTTGTTCCCACAGCTTCATGTCCATTAATAAGCGACCAATAGCTAAACAATGCCGAACGCTTGAAAGAAACCTCCGCTCAAAGACATTCAGTACAGCTGTCTGTAGTCTGTTTTTGACATCGTCAGGAGCATCAGAATATTGTAGTCGGCCTTCTAAACGAATAAATACCTGAATTTGAATTCAGAAATTAAAGTTATAAAGACAGCGAAGAACAATGTACTTCTGGGTCAAATTGAGAATGCTCTAGCAGCCATAAAGCGGTTAAAATATTTATATCCACTTTGAAGTCCTGTAAATTTGGAATAGAACCATCGCCAACAATGTGATTAAAGGCCGAAACTGCATCAGGAGAATACTTTCCAAAGCATACCAAAGCCGAATTAGGAGATAATTTGTTCGAAAAGATGCTGCCACCAAGAACAGTCATTGCGGATCTCAGCGATTTCCGTAGACATTCACCAGGAAGCTGCCTAAGTTAAAGGTTAACTATTAATCATTGAGTAAATATGGGTATCGCGACGTACAAAACGTTTGGGCAATCGTCGATCGCCATAAGCATAAAATTTCCACGAGTGATATGAAGAAGATTAAGAATCGCATCGAAGGCCCCAACTGGAACACAGAAATGTTCTCCTCCTTCTTCCTCAGCTTGCTCTAAGATCCGATTCAATGGCTTGTGTTCCCCCGTATAATACGGCGTCTTCGCCAGATCAACAGATGAGAAGCTCAGTTTGATTCTTGATCGCTTTATGATCTCTTCATCTTGTAAATCAGGTTCCCATTGCCGACAGGAATCTACTTGAACTAGACCCTCAAACAGCTTTCCATCTCGCATTGAAAAAACATCGAACCTAAGGCGATCAAGCAGTAGCGACTCAGCAATAACGGCGGTCGGTTCGGGCTTGAAACGGCGACCGGAAGAGAATCTACATTCTGTGTCATATTCCGGGTCGTAAACCGAAAATTCCAGGTTGTTGAAATTCGAGAAATTTCGACGCTCGAAATACGACTGGCACCTCATTATGTAATCACGAGACGGATCGGCTAAGATAAAGACAAAAGACTCTAGCTTGGATGATAAAATGTCCACAAGAGTTCGGAATACCAGAAAAGCAAATTCACCATTCCTGCAATTCAGAATGAGAATATTGGGCACAATCGACGCCGGTTGACTATTCACAAAGCCTGCCACAACGTTGGCGCAATAAGCTGCCAGATCGGCGGCGTGCCGCGGCAGCTTTCTTGGGATCTGCCAGACCGAAGAATGGGACAAGCGGCGAGGTGCCATCATCGTTGTGCTTTATCAAAACAGAGATCGCCTGTTTAGTGGCGCGGACCTCAATCTGCAACAGCCAGTTAGAATCTCGGTATTTGTTATGGCGATTTCGAGTCTACACGCCCTCAACCATGCTAATTGCACTCAAAATAGTGATTTGATTAATACTTTGTCGACTGTTCGTGTTTGATTTGTTTGATTGGTTGGGTGTTTATTGAATATTACAATTTCACAGGACTGATCTTTTCAGTTGGATCGCAACGGCGACATCTTGGAGAGATTTCTGGTTCTGTCATGGCCAGTTTCAATAATCTCTAATTCCTGAAAATTATACGAATCACCTTTGAATATTGCACGACGGATAAGTTCCTCCTGCTGACGAATGATCTGCTTGAGATCCTTAATAGTCGATGCTGGATCATCTACAAGATGATCATTGGAGGTAGCTTCTTCTGGCAGATCTTGTTTTAGCGGGTTATCCAGCTATTCGAAACAAAATCATTCCATGATGGACTTCACAGAAAGTTTGCTAACCTTGGCAATAAGCCTTTCTACAATAGCTTGTAGATGCTCGCCAGAAAGCTCTATTGGAAGGTTTAATATCGTCTCATCAAGTGTACATCTCTCTGAGATGTCGTCCGAATTATTCGAGCGCATTCTGCTGATAACCGAATGAAACAACTCGCGCATGCGAGCGTTCTCATGACTCTCAGCCTGCAACCTTTTATCCAGCCGCTGATTCGTTTCTTTCAACAGAATACATTCCTGCATTGCAAGTTATCAGCATCAATAAGTTATCAAATAGAAGTACCTGCTGCATGTTTTTGCTTTCAAGTTTTGCAGTAGGCAAAATTTGGAAAGACGATTTCATGGAAGGATTCTCAGAGCCGGGCTTACTAGAAGCCATCACTGAACGTAATTTTTTCTGGATCTTCTCGCATTCCAGTTCTCGCTTTCGGATCTCATTCTGAATATAATTTAGCTACATTGAAATGAACGCCAAATTCGTACATTATACTGCTTATCCTTGAATCGTATCGCATTGTATCTTTTCTCTAATGCCGCATAGTTCAACTTAGCTTTCTTTTCAGCAAGCTTCTGCTCTTTTTCTGAATCGCCAAGTCTTTCTTTTAATATATGTAACTATCCAGATACATCAGACAACAAGGCAAAAACTCTATTCGGCATTTACCGTCTGCTGCAGATGCTCTATCTCTACGTTTAATGACATCTCGGTGTCCTTATGCGAGATGAGTGCAGCCTAACCACTTTAATGACGAACACGTTCTAAAACACAGTCGTTTACTTTAAGCGAGGTGTTTTCATGCATACATTCTTGAACCAATTGATTCAGATGCGATATTCGTTTGATAAGCATGGAGGTCACTTTCCTCACAGGGTGATCGGCAACGTCTGGAAAATCGCATTCGTCCACGTCTGAATATGTCAGCCCTAGACTTTTCAAGGATTCGATGATGGACAGCGATCCATCGTAGTTAACAGGATCGTGATTGAACTCGAACTTTCTAAGCAACAAAATCGTATACTGGACAGAAAATCACTGGACGCTAACCATACAGCGGCTTCTTCACTTTGGTCGGCGATCTTCTCAAAGTTCGCATTGCTGGCGTCCGATTCTCTTTCTGATGACGCTGCCTGACCCGAGCAGCAGCAGACACAGCTGGCGGCGAAACAACGAATGCCATCGGTCGCGGTCGCGATGGTGCATCCTTATTGCTGTCTAACTGACCATCCATAGCTGATAGCCGTTAGTATAAATACAATTTTGAACTTGGGACCATTCAGCGCGCTTAACAGGACAGTACACAAAATTCTGCGTCAAACACTTGAATGAAAACGCATACGCCCATACGGTACTTAAATTAAAGAAGCATTTTTTCCAAGTTATCAAAATGATAATTTGTTTTTAATTTTAATTACAGTATATGTACTTTTAAAAAAGTGGTAGCATACCAGTATGTGCATGATAGTATGATACCGAAATCTTGGAAGGTCGAAATTTATCCCCTTCTGGCATAGGTACAGAAGATCACAGAGTCTGTTGCTTTACAGAAATTACCCCGAAGTATCCTATCCATAAGTGGTTTTCTCATCTAAACAGATTGCTGGGGTCGATTTGAGATCACAACTGTAGACTCGCCTTCGAAGCCATCCGTTTCAATGGAGAAGCTGATAGGTTGCCAGAATTAAACGAGTTTATATGAAATGAATAGTCCTATCGAGCAGAATGCGATCTTTCCACAACAGCTTTCAGCGCTCTGGATAGAGTTTTCTACAGTTTCTGACAATGGGCAGGGAATTGTTAGCATGATTTTGTTGAAAAATATTAATTACATGAACACATTCCTTTCGAATCTTTCACAATTTCTTTTTACTTAATTTGAATCTGATTACGAACGCTCGAAGTAATGATTACCACACGATCATCAATAAGGGGTATTATCGGCGAATGTAGTTTGGCGTAGTTGATAACACAATCTAACA